>BMAO01009457.1:0-20385 GCA_019973975.1 Trichonephila clavata | reverse complement strand
AATCGCAACTTTCAATTCTGAAAGATTGGATGGACGGGATTAATACACCTCGCGGGAATTTTAATATCCCCACAGCGAAAAGTCTACGGGAGTCAGATCTGGAGACCAAAGGGACCATGAAACCTTGCAACGTTTCCTAATGATTCTTAGACGGTCGTCCGGATCTTACACGGTCCTCGAGCAATCCAGTTTCCTCAAATCGCGGAACAAGCTTTATGAGGAGTACCACTGTTGAAAGTCTTTTTCCAGTCTTCACATTTTTCGAAAGTCGGAATTCACGCATTGCAACAGTCGCTGATTCCTTGATCATGAAAAACAGCTTCACCAACGGAGCTTTGTCTTTATCATTTAGCATTCTTGTTCACTTAGTTGGCGTGCAACGGAGAATTAGATTTGGATCAAGAGCATCAGTATTTCTAATAGCCTGTCTCGTGCATATTTCCAACTTAGTCGTTTACGAGCGTCATCTGTCGGCGTGATTTTTCCTTATCTAAAGAAAAGCCCGTGACTTATCGATGCTAAACCTGCAAACCGTTTTTTATTTTGTTTAATTTTCCGGGTTTTATAAACTTTTAAAGTTTATACGCGGTCTCTTTGACCACCCGGTATAAAACCATAAGATTACCCCTTGTACGCTTTTGTAGACTGTATGCTCGCGTTTCTTAGGTACAATGGGAAAAAAATTACGCAGTATTTGATATGAATATAATTTGTCTATAGTGAAAGGATTTGTTTCAAAGAAAATACTATTTCGGTCCTTTTATCAGTAGTTTTACAGAACACTGAACTCGACACGAAATGTATTTAGAGTTTTCTAAGAGTGTTGTAATCAAAACATTTTGAAGGTATTAGCTTCTTTGTTCATCAGGTAAGCATCACAGTTTCAATTGTGTCCCTAAATCATATTACCACTGTCAATGTATTTTTAATATGTTACTTATTTCATTTGTTTTGGAACTAAAGCAGCTATGTTTCCTGGAAATACTGTCTGTTTAAAAGGTGTCTTAGGCGGATGGCAAGTTTTTAAAATTAATGTTTATGTGGAAGTGAATATTCTTAAACGGTAGAAAAAATATCTTTGTATAATATTCATTGATGCAGCAGAAATTAAGAATTATTGTTATTTGGAGCTCTAATGCCCCTGGAGACCCACCAAGATGAGGGCTGATGCACGTTCAAAATGTCAAAATTCAAGTCCTTCCCGATGACGCAATATGGAACTTTAGAAGAGAAACCTTTTCTTGACAGTGGATAAAAAATGCGAGATTTGCCCAAAAACTCTTGTTTGCTACAGAGGGTGACACAATTTGAAATATACCAATCAGTTATTTGTAAAGGAACTATTCTTCTGCTGATGGTTAGGATACGAAATTTTAAAACATATTTGATTGATGGGGTATTGAAGAACCGCTTTTTTGAAGAGCTAAGGCATGCTAAATTGGTTTAGGATCTATCACGTCCTGTATGCGTTGTGTTATAATCAGGAGCGGGCGTTATTCGCATTTCAACAAAACTCAAAATTACGAATTTCTTTACCAATAGTTCATGAAAGGTTTCCTAAGTGAATTGCTACTAAAATTTAAATCTAATGATATCCACGATTAATATGCTGGACTGACAATTATCAGAGTCAAAACCTAATGATACTAAAAATTGAATTCTTTTGAAAAGAAATTTGAATTTTATCGGTTTCTTTGAAGAAGGAAAACAGTATTTCAGAGTTTTTTGGCTCAATTTTTAAGAAAAAATTTTTTCTACGTGTTTGAGAACAGATTTGAAAATTTTTACAATAATTAGTTACAATAATGTTTTCAAAGATTCTGAAATTCTCGGGAAAGGATGCTGGATCAGTTTATAGAAAATTATGAAAACATGCTTTTATATATAAAATATTTGTTTAATAAGAACTTCCTTTTATAAAAGAAATGATCTTAAGAATCGTACTGATCGATTTTTTCTTGATTGTGTGCTACGTGTAAAATGAAAACAGTGTGAAATAATAAGATTCCGATGGATCGCAGCTTGTGAACTTTGGAATGCCGTCTATTCTCGGGAAACTATGTTGGTAGTGAGACCAAAATCTGATAGAATATTGGTTACACTTTGTCCATCTACCAATTATCGAAGTTTTAAACTTCAACAGAAGTGGCCCACATGACTTGTACAGTATTGCTTAAGAACATATCACAGCATAGAAACAAGTGTGCGTTTTCAAATATGATGTAGCTATGCAGCAATATCGAAATGCTGTATTTCCAGCATCAAATTTTCTTATATCCAACGGACCCACCCCTTAGTATGACTTGAGGCAGATGTAAAAAAATTCTACTTCAATTGATTGCCGTTGATTTTCTGTGATCTTTAGCTCCGTTGTGACATCTCATTTCGCTGTTATGCTAATTCCTCAACTTCCCTATAATTTATGCTAATCAGTGTAGAATATTATAAATATTTATTTTATTTTACAAATACCACATACTACAATAGCTTCTATGTATTAGTGCACGTGCTCTCCAATATTTTTTGACAGTTGAATTAAGAATAATTAGTTCAGGGCATGCGACCAAATATTCAGCGGATAAGCTGGCCAGAGTAACCTAAGTACAGTCCGGTGATTTGGCGTTACCATTTCTGTAGAGATGAGATCTCACAGACACTCATGATCTGTGAAAAGTCTAAAATGAGATACAGCAGCTTTTCCAGGAGCCTGATGGACCAGGAAGAGCTCTTTTTCAAGATCGCTTAGATTTTGTCCATCCACATCTCTGTACTTTCATTTTAAACTATACTTAAAGGCCATATTAGAAAAACTCTTAAAGAAATTAAGTTCTCGTCGTTCTTTTCATTACAAGGGACACTTTCTTCGCAAGAAATTCAGCATGTTCATTCCCAGCAGTGTCACAATGAGCCGTTATTCACTGAAAAGGGATTTGATGAGAAGAATCCCTTAAGAACAATTTGCATTTTAAAATTCTCTGTGATTACAGAGGTATTTTGAGATAGACCATGTAAGGCCCATTTTGAGCCGGAAAAGATTACTGCCCTGTTGAATTTGGAGATTCTTAGTGATAGTTGCTCGAACGCTGCTGCAATAGCTACAATTTCGCCATCGAAGCAGTAGTATTTTAAAAATTCTAGTGGTAGGTAAAAGTTAAGCAACTCACAGAAAATATGCCGGCTCCAGTACCATTATATCTTTCTTGAATGGAGTCATTATTAAAACCAGAAGTCAATGACTTGTTGGGATTCGATGTCCATAGTTTCCAAAGATATAGCTTTCAGTTGTACATTATAAATATGCTTGTGGTTAATTATTATTTCAAAGATACGTTTTATAGACTTCTAAAAAGGATAAAAATCTTCCATGGGAAAACACTCCCACCAGTATGGATTTAAGTTAATTCGATTCAAAGTTTTTGAAGAAGATAAGAAACGTCGTTGCGACTAAACTCTTGGAAGTTTTTGACGAATATCAAGAAATTGTATTTTCTCGCTAGAAAAAACCTTCAATAAAAATACACTTCTTTTTACTAGACCTCAGCATTCTTTTATATTTATTCATCTTTAGTCAGTACAGAATTATCTCGTGGGATCCAGCATTATATTATTACTTATACAATTAAAGAATTCGATTAACCGTTCATTGTATTAAATTTGACTGTGATTAAATAAGATTTTGTTGATTTTAAACTGATTTATAGTGTATTATGTACCGTTCTTCATAATTGCCTGCAGGTTTCTGAAAGCTGTGTAAAAGAAACTGAGGTGAATACAGCATTAAAAAAGAGCGCATGAAAAAATGTAGAAACAACTCAATTTTTGTTTACATATTCTACTGGTGTTCTATATGTGAACCCTTGGCTGCACTGAATACATCAACGCGATAGTACAGTACCACTGCTCACTCTACTCAACTGGGTACTGTCAAAGGCAAAGGTATTGAGATGATGCGTTATCCATGGTATCCAAAAAAAATTGATCTTTTACATAAGACTAAGTGTCCGTACTGCAATTTCGGCCAGAGGCTGCATGCAAGAAAAAACACGTGCTTTTTTGTAACGTTAATAGCACAATATTGGCAAAAACAACTTTAGAAATAAAGAATTTTTTTGTAATTTGTAATAGATTTTTTTTTGCTGTATTTTTTTTTTTTTTAAATAACGTCAAAAATTGTAAGAACTATGAATAACCCTGTACTGTTGTAATGCACCCATATCTTTGAACTAGAAAAAAATAAAGATTTGTAGAGAAAAATAAAATAGTGTAATGAGAAAAGTCAGCGATAATTTTTAATACTTAAATATATTTCTTAAAATTTTTAAACAACTTACAAACGGCAATTTTATTTTTTTAATGTTTGTGTGCATATAGATTAAAAAACTGAAGGTTTACAAACAGACCTCATTCAATAAAGTCAAAGCTTAAATAATTTCTAAAACCAAAAGGAAGTGTGATAATTTTTAATAATTCTTAATAATGATAATATCATTCAAAGTTTGAATATTTCTTATTCCGCAGATTTGCAAAGATCCGTGGTCAAGAAATTCTCAAACTTATGTATTTTCTAATTGTTAGGTAGCGATTTTCTTATCTTTGTGTGAAGAAGTTAAAGAATTAAATGTAATTAAAGTCTTAAGAATGTTCTTGTTTTATTAATTTTTATTCAATCCACGCGCGTATATACGTATCTATGTAAATAAAACATTATTTAATTACATAACTTAAATTTATTAACATAATAACTTAAATTTATTAACATAACTTAAATTTTTAGAAATTTGGTTATTTTTTACAATGTTGCTTAATTCGAAACTCTTATAACATGAAAATATACTTTGTTCAACTTGAATGTCATTTTAAACGATTTTCACTGTTTTTACTGATGGACAACTGTATATTTCTCTGTCCAGTTGCAGAAGCAAAGACGAAATAAAAAATTTATGTAATTTAGTGTAAAATGTTATTAGTAAAATTTTTTTTGAAGAGGCTCTAAATTGAAGTATAAATTAACATGAGTAGATGAAGACTTGGAATTTATTGTTATACTTCTTACAATACATTGAAAAAAGATTAAACTACATAATGCATGTAAGTTACAGTGTTACATTTTGACGAAAAATATTACTCAGGTGTATTTGAACATAGATCAGTCCACCTTTAGCCCTCCCTCCATCCCATGTATCTCTTGAAAAATAATCTGCTTCTCAAATATGCATAATTCAATATCGTATCATTGAATTACATTGCATTGATAAGTTTCTCTATAAACTCTTTTAAATATAAGCCCTATTTTTTTTATTTTTTACACATATGTAAATGTTTACATAAACGAATTATATAAAAAGAAGAAGAAAAACCACAATTATGAATTTTGCAATCGACTATTTATACATTTTGTGTTGTTTACACAAACGCAAAAGATTACTTAAACAAATAATATAAAAAAAGAAGAAAAAATCACAATTATCCTTTTTTGCAATCGATTGTTTATACTTTTAATCTAAGGAATAAAAATTAAAAAAAACGAGTGTGCTTATATAAGACCACACGACTGAAGTAAAACTTTTTTAGCTCCGATCTATACGATATATGTTTATATATATGTATATATGTATAATATATACACATGTGTATATTTATTGACACATATTAATTTTCTACAAATATTTAAATTTATTATGGATCTTCATCGACAAATTAATATTGTTGAATAAATTATTTTTATTTTTGTTCATTATTTTCATTATCGGTTACATCAGTAATTATTGTGTTGATTGTAAGACCGAGACAATAAGCTTATCATATGAGAAAAATATACATATGTTTTCGAATGAAAATTAGAAATATATCTAGAGGACTCTGCATCGGGGATTCTTGTTTCATGTCTTTTGGTAGGCTCATTTTGGTTATTATTCATTTTATTCATTTGTAGTTCTAATTTATCTTGTAGAAAGTTTACCAAGAGTTGTCTATCTTCGGACGTGAAATTTAGTGGCAATAAATGATAGTTTTCTCCTAATTCTTCAGAGCCTACAGTCCAAAACACAGTAGGCAGCGCACATATTACCAATTGATGATTGACCAATATCGATTCCTCGAATATATCGTAATAAAATGCCCATGTTCTAAGTTACAATATTCGAGGCATCATTTGATTTCTGTTAAATTGCCACTCCTTCTGATCTAACATTTTTGCGCTAAATTTTCAATTCAATTAAAATTCGGGTTGTCGACATTTTCATCATCATTTGGCCGGGTTTTTGATAGAAACAAAGTATTGCTTAAATCAATTACGGGATCGCTCAAGTCCCACACGTGTTTTCTGAGACTTTCGCAATTGAAAGAAACCATGGACAACTTATTGCTGACATTCATGATATCAAAAATCGATTTCCTATTGTTAACAATGTGTTCAAAGTAGATTTTCTTTTACAAAACCCATGTTGGTATTTTTAACTATATCAATAGCCAAAGGTGACAATCTATTAAAAAGGTTGATCACACACAAGAAAACTGTACAGATGCTGTTTAAAAGACTAATACCTTGGTAATTACAGGAGTAGGGGAGACCTTTTTTTATGAATATGATATGAAAGCAACTCACTCACTCAATCGATCACTCACTCACTCGATCATTCACTCACTCGAACACTCGATCAGTCACTGACTCACTCGATCAGTCACTCATTCACTCACTCGATCACTCATTCACTCGAGCACAGTTTTTGCTCTTTCTTGCCCCTAAAGTAATATACGAAATGTAACTCTCTGTTTTTCTATCTTCACTAACTTATATCTCCCTCTCAGCTTCCGTTCGCCTCGCCTGATTACACTTTTCGTAACTCTCTCGTTACTCATTCACCAGCTTACTTCCCAAGCCAAGCGTGTGTAAAGAAGTTTTACTTCAAAAATCTTTTAAATACATCTTAGTCTTTTAGCAGGTATTTAAGCAAATTAACAAAAATTGCGAAATATACTGTAATTCGTCACTCGTGCAAGACCTTTAATCAACAAAAAAGCCTAACTAATTATTAAACTTCGTATTATACCCGTGCATTGTAAAAATTAAAAGGCTTTTGGCTATGCGCAATAATTGTGCAACACTAATGGATAAACTACACTTCAGAAATCTTAGCATCTAACATTTGTATAACGATGCTTTTCAGGAGAACGAAAATTGAAAAACTTGAAAAAAGGAGCAATTGAAAATACAAACAAACAATATATTAGAAACTATCAGTGATTCTTAGTGGTGAGTACATTCTCGTAGAATGAAGTTAAAAATTGGATGATTTGCTATGTATACAACATTGTTGACTGTAGACGTGTATTTTAATGTGACACTCTTACACAACAAGAGGAATGCTTATATTGCATATTTTAAATAATTCAAATTACACAAGTGTTGTCCACGTTACTTCAGTCGACACCCTAATATCCATAATTTCTGCTAAATGTCATCGAAAGTACTCTGAATCTTGAAAAATTCGGTGTGACTCAGCTCAAATCTTATTTTTAAATCGTATGCCTTTTATAAATCTTGAATAACATATATCAATCACTAGAACATCCGGGATTTTATTAACTTTAAAGGTCATCCGAAGTCGTTTTAACAGCACGATATAAAATAGATAAAATAATTGAAAGAACAAAGTAATTGCAAAACTATTGTTCAGTAGTGTTTAGTTTTAAGACTTTTTAATATTCTTCCATGTATAATTATCATATATTATGACCCAATATATCATGAAAACTGACGTGGACACTATGTTTCACGAAGAATGTTAGATCACTGCTTTGCCGCAAAAAATTTCTAGTCGCAAATCTGACAGGAACAATAATATTATGCGGTATCCATTCTGTGCTCTCCCTATCCACATATATAACAGGATTTACTCGAAATATTAAAGATTTCATCTGCACTTCAGATTCTTCGCAGTCACTGGCACTTCTTCTTACGTCATCATTGGAATGTAAAGTATACAAGACAGTTAATCAATAATTGATTCATTCTTAGAAAGCTCTCACTATAAAATTAGCAATTTCTTCTAGCCTTAGAACTTTTCTTTGATCCTTTCAGGGCGTCTGCTCTATACAAGGTTCGAAAATAGAATGAAATTTTTTTATGAGCAGATAAGCAAATGTCATGTAACGAAACACTTAGACACAGCGAGTCTAGTATAACTGACTCATTTCCGCTGTAAGCCAAATAACATTACATTCAAGGTCAAATAAATGCACGATAGTACTTCTGGAAGTTAGTTCAATAATTAGATACCATTTGTAAAACAATCTTTTGTTTAACGACAGCTTTTTATAATGATAAATTGTCTTGGTGTCCAAACAACACCAGCTGACGTTCTAGGTATATATGGTTGTAAAATCTCTCCTAATTAAACTAAAACCACAAAACACTTTTCGTGTAATCACTACAAAAAATGATTAAAATTCCAGGAAAATTTTCAAATTCTCAGCAAAAATGCGGAAAGGAGAACCAACAGAATAGGCTGCGGTGTCCATTCATCACAAACGGAAGTTCTATTGATAATAACGAATTAATGTTATATATATATATAAAAAAATTAAGGTGTTCGTCACATAAATTTTCGAAATTTATCGATTTTTACTTTTTATATTTTTTAAAAGTTCAAACTTTTCTTTTTAAAATGATATATGTTAAGAGAAAATCCGTAATTAGATTTATTTTTAAATTTTTTTTAAATGAAGCTAATTTTTGACGCGCATCAAATGAGCCCTGCTAGGAGCACCTGTGTTTCCCCTTGTATAAGTCTCTGATGAGCGCGAATCTATATGATGTTCAAGTGGAGAAATTAGAGTGTATTGGGCTTACCCAAAAATTATGGGTACACGACTTTTGGATCTTAAAAGCGAAACAGAGGAAAAAAAGTTAAGTGATGGAAAAAGCCTTATAGGTCGTAACCGATTCACCGACTTTTTAATATCAAAATTTCAAAGGTATTATGGTGTGGCTATTAGAAATAATATCAATGATCTACACAACATTAAAACTGCTGCTTGGGCTGTTTATTTTTATCTTCTGTCTCCAAATAAGAGCCCTCAAAATGAACTGTACCCTCCGATTATAAATGCCTGATTCAAGTTTCAAAATACAGAAGCTGAATGTAACAAAAAGCATTATGATTGATCATAAACAAATACACCGCAATGAATTGAATGAAGCCAATTTTTAGAGATCTAGGTGATCCTATGTTATTAAAAAATGTTTAGATGGAAAAACCCAGAACCCCAAATGAGTCAGTTAATAGCACCAAACGGTCACCGTCAGTGATTCCCAGATGTACATTTGTGGAATTCAAAAAATCTAAAATTAAGGGTAAATATGTTTATTGTACAGTTCAATATGAGTCTTGGTGCAAAATTAATGACAAACATCGTGATATTGAACCAGTTATAAATGTATGCCATGCTTCAAAAAACTAGATACACGTATGATTCGTGTTGCCGAACGAAAGCATCTTGAGATCCCCAAAAAAGGCAAAATTGTTAAAAATAATGAAAAAAAAAGAAAATTAGAAGGATCTTTTGTATGCGCAGAGAGTAAAACAAAAGCTTAATATACTTCTAAAAAGTGCTAAAAAAGGTAAATGCTCAAAAAAAAAAATACAAATTTTTACTTTAAAGCCTGTTTTCTCAAAATTTAATCTATTTTTTACTTTATGTACCTTTTTCTCAAAAACTACTAATTATATAATCCTCAAATTTTCAGTGAGTAGACTTTTAACATGTTTACACATTTTAATGGAGGGAATTAGTACAAATAGCAAACGTTTTCAGATATGACTTTTTTAAACTAAAATTTATGGGGAAAAATTGGACAATTTTTTAAAAGTTCTTAATTAATTTATTTTTAATAAAAATTCCAAACCCTTCATTAAAGTGTTATTGATAGTACACATAAATTACTCCAGAAATTTTATTTATGAGAAATAATAGTTCCTGAGAAAAAGGTACATAAATTTACGCAATTTAACATGGGCTCCTATTGACGTGACGGACCCCCAATTTAACTAACAAGGTTCTTTGAAGAGTTTTACCCGATTAGTAATTGAAAAAAACTAATATTTTAATCGAAGTGTTTTTAAAACAGTATACATAGCTGAAAAAATACTAAGCTGTTCGAAAAATTCGATGTTAATATTAAACTTACCAAAATATTTTTGCAAACATTTAAAAAAATTTAAATCAGAATGCAAGCTTAACAAATAATATGTTATTAATTTAATGACAAGATTCTGTTCTTCCATTCCATAGTTATGTTTGTAATGCTATAAGCATTTTTTTTGGTTCTACTATCAAAGTACATTATTTAATATCTGGTAGTACATATCATTAAGATTTGAAGCAGTGGAAATCATTGATTTCTGATATTATCAAAAGACAAGAATATTCTCTGAGAAATGTACTAATTTCATCGAATATTTTAACAGGTTTGTTTGTTGTTGTGTTTATTTTTTCAATGCTGTATCACTACTTTTAGGAGAAGTAAAATTCTTGAAACTGTTTTATATTTTTGAACGGTATTCAGCATTAACTGAACTTGAATACTAAAACTCAAATTAAGTAATTGCCAGAGTTAAAAAAAATTTCATTCCTCCACTATTTCTTTAAATCTGGTTACTCAAATGCGAATTTGCAATTATAGTTCAAAATAGAATCTTTGACTATACTTACTGCACAAAGGCAGTTAAATCTAAGTCATCTTTGATCCTGGTCAAAATTTTGTAACCTGAACCGGAGTTCAGAGAATAAACACAAAAGTGAAACTAAGTTAAAGCAAACAATTGCATTTCGGTCTTTGACTGCTAGTCTAGTTAATGGTAAATGCTGTGGTTAACTACTGAGCAAAATATTTATCATCAGATTGAGAAGTACTTGTGTTTTCTGAAGGCTAGTTAAACATTGTTTAACTACGTAATCATGAGCTCATTTTTTTAAAAACTACACATCGATAAAAGATGCTTTTTTAAGCGACAATTAATTGAAATTATATTGCGAACGCTTCCACATATAACGCTTTAATTTATTCTGTATTGCAAACTTTTCACAGTGTTAATAATCTTCTAGGATACGAACTTCAATTAGGCTCCACCAGAAGCTGCCCGAGGTTTATTAGCGACGAACCTCGTAAATCTGAACAACTAAGTACGACCATACATGAACTAGATCTTATTCCTCAAACTTTCACACTACCCTAATTTTGAGCCTCGTCAGATTTACGTGCGTCAGACCTTATGCACAATGGGTCTTCAGTGACACTACTAACTGAAATTTAGATTACACGCGGGTGACAGCGTACGTGTGCTTATACCCAGTAGATTGGGCGAAAAAGATCAACCATGAAGGAGTTATTGTTACCAATCGGTTCACTTATTTGAAGACTCCGATAGGGGAACAATATAAATTCATTTCGTTCGTCGAAGGTTTGCGTTTACTTGGTAATTTCCATCACAATCAGGTGACAACCTTTTTTAACAATTTTACAGTTTATTTCTCAAATTTTCAATTCAACATTCTAGCTCAGCGGTCAGAGGAGAAGTGTATGGGATTCCCACGTGTTACAGAACGTTCAGTTTAGTTACAGTTAACACATACAAGTTAATAATATATATAAAAATACAAAAATATAAATTACAAATAAAGTTTAAAAAATTAATAAAAATTGTTTTAAATTACATGGTGAATCAATAATATTTTAATTATATATTTTGAAAATTTTAGTTAATTAATAATTAGGATTTCCTGATATGCTCTAAATTCGAGCCAATGTTAGACTGATTGGTACAGCCATCTAGTGAGGGAATTCTCAACTAAAACTGTCTCTTACATTACTCCCTTGCCAGTAACGAAGTACGATACATAGGAAGATAATATGGCAGGGACACCTATAAGAATTATTGAACAAATTCGAATTTCCTTCTTAACTTCTACAATAACATTTTTGACATTGCTCATTGATCCATACTTCTTACACAAATTCTAAGTCACAAACACACTGAATATATATTTCAACATCCTGCAGAATACACATTACTTTATATTATTTATGCATGTCATTCCAAACTATACATTTTAATATTTGACTCGATGGAAATATTATGAGAACAAATAATAATTTCATTTTAAACAATACTGTATGCTTTTACAAGTTACCACTTCCTAATAAGTACACAAGACTTTCAGATTTAGTACACTATATACGTGGAACAAAGAAATACATACAAAAGTAAAATACTACACATATATACCAATTATATTCAATGATGATAAGTTATAGCATAATGCTTTAACCAACATATATAAAATTAAATCATCAATACATATTTTAGAAATAAAACAGTAATTTGTAGCTGTACTTTTAGCAACAAAATTGCATTAATTTTACATTAGAATTCATAATAATTAGTTACTCTGCAATAATACATATTAGTTTTGTGAATTATTATGAAGCATAGATCATATTCATTAGTGTAATAAAAAACTAAATTTTCATATTTACATACATAATGGGTAATTTTATAATACACTGAAACTTTCCTATTTACAAGAAAAAAATATCAGAAACTCTTAGGTTTCAATTCACCACATAATATAATAATAACTTAGTTAAACATAAATACAATTCATTTACACCACAATTGAACAAATTTATATGCAAAGCCATATCTATTCATACACATATATGATGTTAACACATCTATCTATTTATTTATATACATTACTTGATGTTAATATATATCTATAAAATTTCTATCCTGATAATTTTATGTTCATTATTAATAAATAACAACAGATAGTTTTGTTCCAATACTTTGATCTTTAACATATTTATGATATGAGATACACATTTTGTAATATTAATGAGAAAATTTCTGTCGACAATGTAGCAAATACAGTTATTAAAAAACAGAAGTTACGAATAATTATTTGACATAACATTAATCTTTTGTATAATATATATTAATTCTAATGTGAGAATATCTATATGAAAACACTTTAAATCATGCTCCTTTTTATTGTACAAGGGTCTTGTTTGATTTAGATTCTCGCTGTTATGAATTTACAACCAATTCTTTTTGTTTACAAACTTACTTAAGTTTAAGGTTATACCAGTAGTGTGAAAATAATTTTTTTGATTTCGTATAATCTAAAATGAAGATCCCATATATAACCAATAGGAGTTAATTTTCGCAATTCTAAAATCCATGAATAAAAATACATTGTCTATTTAAGGATATTTACAAAATTAAAAGTGTTTACTATAACTTTTTCGCTATATATACATGAATTGAATGGAGAATTCTTTTTTATCAATTAGATACATTTTTTAAATGGTGATTATACATTTGTTAATTTTTAATAACTATTTAATAGTACTAAGTGAAAGGAATTTAAAAATTTAACACTTACATACATAATATTTGTTATTTAAATCTTTTGTTTATTCTCTAAATCTTACAGGCTTTTTAATCTTTCTGCCACAGCTGCTAGTAGGTTCTTCATCAGGTAGCGAGTGAGGTTCTTTCAAATTTGAAGTGTCATTTTCCTGTCCAAAATTATTTTGTTCGTTTTGATTGTCCAATGCTAAAAGATAGGCAGGTTTCAATCTATCCACAGAGATATTAACTGGTTTACCTTTGATTATTACTGTGAAATATTTTTCACACTTATTTACTACAGCATATGGTCCTTCATAAGGTGGTTCAAGTGTTTTTTTCACTATATCATTTCGAACAAACACATGTGAGCAGGATTTCAAATCTCTATGCACAAAGATGTTTTGCTTCCTGTTGCTAGGAGATTTCAGTGGCTTTAACTCTTCCATGTGTTGTAATTTGGTAACAAAATTTTTTGGGTCCATGTTAAGGGTAGGGGGATCAAAAAATTCACCAGGTAATTTAATAGCAGTACCATACACTATTTGTGCAATAGTGTGACTAATGTCAGTACTTATGGCAGCTCTTAAGCCTAACAACACAGTGGGTAATGACTCTGTCCACCTAATATTGTTGTGAGCCTTTATAGCACCTTTCAAGGTCCTATGCAAACGCTCAACTTTCCCATTACATTGAGGGTGGCAAGATGTTGTGTGAGCCACTTTAGCACCACATATTGCACCAATGCTTCTAAATAGTTGCGACTCAAATTGTCGACCTTGATCTGTGATCAAGTTAGCAGGCACTCCAAACCTACAAATCCAATGCTCATAAAATGCTTTCCCAACTATTTCCGCTGTTATTTCAGGTATAGGAATTGCTTCCATCCAGCAAGAGAATCGGTCAATGCAGGTTAAGCAATGCAGCATCCCTTCTGAACTTAGTAGTTGTCCAATTAGATCTATATGAACTACACTAAACCTTTCATCTGGTTGTTGGAATTCTCCAAATTTAGACTTTGTATGTCTGCTGATTTTGCACTTTTGGCATCTAATGCATGCCTTTGCCCATTCTCTAACTTTTTTTTTAATATCTGACCAGACATATTTTTCAGCCATCAGCTTTACTGGGGATTTGATACCAGGATGAGCTAAGCCATGAATTAGTTGGAACATTTGGAACCTAAATTTTTGTGGAATGTAAGGCATAATTTTGTGTGTTGATATGTCACACCAAAGTTTTTTCCCAGATGGTAATGTGGAAGATTTAAATTTCAAAGAACTGCTTTTCAGTAATTGTTGCAACTCTTCATCCTTAATTTGCTCTTCTGAGATTGCATCAAAGTTGATTTCACAAATGGATTCAATTCTGGATAAAGCATCTGCAACAAGATAATCTTTACCCAATATATGTTGAATGTGACAACTAAATTCTGAGATATATTGGAGTTGTCGTTGTTGTCTTGGTGAAGCTTTTTCATTTTTTTGTTTGAATGCAAAAGTCAGAGGCTTGTGATCGGTATATATAACAAATTCATTTCCTTCCAGCAAGTGTTTGAAATGTTTCACAGAAAGGTATATCCCCAATAATTCTCTATCATAGGTACTATACACTTTATGTGTCTCATTCAGTTTTTTAGAATAGAATGCTATTGGCTTCCAGCTATCCTCTACATACTGCTGAAGTACTGATCCTATGGCAAAATCAGATGCATCACAACAAAGGGATAATAGCACTCCAGATTTTGGAAATGACAGCAGAGCAGCTTTTGAAAGTTCAGACTTGCACTGTTCGAAATTTTTAACAGTGTTTTCAATCCATGGGACTTTTCTGTTGTCTTTTTTCTTGGCTCCTTTTAGCAGGTCATGTAAAGGTGTTTGTGTTTTGGCTGCATCCTTCAAATAACGTCGATAAAAATTAACAATCCCTAGAAATGTTCGGAGTTCATGGATGGTGTCTGGCAATTTATAGTTGGTTATTACTTCTACTTTTTCGGGAAGTGGACGTGAGCCTTCAAAAGTGATGAGATATCGCAAATACTCCACTTGGCCTGCTCCCATTACAGATTTAGCAAGGTTTATTCTCAGGCCACATTGCTGGAACCTGTCGAATACTAATTTTACGTGTTTTTCATGTTCCTCTTCTGAGGATGAGGCTATTAACACATCATCCAAATAGGGAAACACGAAGTCTAGTCCTCTTAACACCTCTGTTATGAAACGTTGAAATGTTGATGGTGCATTTCTGAGTCCAAAACTCATAACGTTGAATTCATACAAGCCAAAAGGCGTTGTGATAGCGGGTTTGGGCTTGTCTTCTTCTGCTATAGGTATTTGGTAATACGCTTTCATTAAATCAATTTTTGAAAAAATGCACTTGTCTTTTAAGATATAGTGAAAACCTTAAATTCTGGGAATATGGTATCGATCAGGCACTGTTTGTGCATTTAACCTTCTATAATCTGCACAAGGTCTTAACAACCCATCTTTATTGTTAACCAGATGTAAGAGAATAGCCCACTGGGATTTAGAAGGCCTGTGATGATATTGTTATCAAGCATGAACTGGAATTCTGGCTTTGCTATTTTTAATTTATCTTGAGCTAGTTGTCGTGCTCGAGAGTAGACTGGTTGGCCAGTGGTCACTATGTGATGCTCTACATTATGTTTCACAATTCTATTGATCAAATTAGGTTTAGTTAAATCGGGATATAAGTTAAATACATCGAAATATTTAGATGTTTGTTAACGGTGCTTAAGTTACTATTATTTTCGATGGCAGTAACTTCCCCTCTTATCGAAAGGTTAGTTAAACCATCAATTAATTTCTTATTATACAAATCAATTAGGAGTTTGAATTTTAATAAAAATTCTGCACCTATGATGCCTTTAGAGACTTTTGCCATCACAAATGGCCACTGGAAAGGTCGTCTGAGTCCTAAATCCAACGTTAGCATTTTTATACCGTAAGTTGGTATTTCTTATCCATTTGTAGCATACAGTTTGTAATCAGAAGTTTGAGACTGACCTTTGCTCACGGGGATGATCGACACATCGGCTCCACTATCCATCAGGAATTTATAGCCCGTTTTCCTGTCTGTTATGAATAAACGGGATTTGCGGCCAAGTACTTCATCAGCAGCCGGACACGCCGCGGTGAAAAAAAATGGAACCAGCCTTACAGTAGTCGTATATAACGTATGACATCTGACATGTTATCGTGGTAAATGCGCAGTATTAAATCAAATCCTAAAATAAAAAATGAATTGGACATGATTGGAAATAATTTTTTATCGAATAATTATAATTGTAATGAGAATTTTTTAAATTAACACTAGGAGTAATGCAATTCATGATCAAAAATCATTATCCTTGTTCAATCTGGGAAAGAGTGGAGACTTATGATAACTAAAGTGTAGTAGTTAGCCGAGGACCTTCTCAGATAGTTACATAAATGGGCCGTGAATCTTCCGAGTGTAAAGTAAAAAGAAATGCAGAGTTTTTGCAATTTAAAAAATTTAAAATAGTTAAATAAAATATTCTTTCATGTAATTATCAAATATTATGACCCTTTATATCACAAAAAAACTGGCATGGACATTATGTTTTGCGAAACTTGTTAGACCACTGCTTTGTCGCAAAACATTTTTAGTGGCAAATCTGACAGCAACATTAATATTATGCGGTATCTATTCTGTGCCTTCCCTAGCGACATATATATCAGGATTTACTGGAATATTAAAGATTTCAACTGCACTTTAGCTTCTTCGCTGTCACTGGCTCTCCTTCTCATGTCATCACTGGCATGTATATAAGAACAAGACAGTTAATCACTAAGTGATTCATTCTTAGAAAGCTCTCAGTACAAAATTAGCAATTTCTTCTAGATTTAGAACTTTTCTATGAACATTTTAGGGTGTCTGCTCTGTGCAAGGTTCGAAAATCGAAACAAATTTATTTGTGGGCAAATAAGCAAATGCTATGTAACGAAACACTTAGACACAGAGAGTCTAAAATAACTGACTCATTGCCACTGCGAACCAAATAACATTACATTCAAGGTCAATTGAACGAACGATACAAATTATGGAAGTTAGTTTACTAAATAGATACCTTTTTAGTTAAACAATCGTTCACTCAATAACAGCTTTTTATCATGATAAATTGTCTTGGTGTCGAAACAACATGAGCGGACTTTCTAAGTACATATGGTTGTAAAATCTCTTCTAATTAAACTAAAACCACAAAACTTTTTTTGTGTAATCACTACAGAAAATGGTTAAAATTCTAGGAAAATTTTAAAATTCTGAGCAAAAATACGGAAAGGAGAACTAACTGAATAGGCTACGGTGTCCAATCATCACAAACGGAAGTTCTATTCAAAATATCTAATTAATATTTTATATATATACATTTCAAAAAATTAACTTACAAGGCTCTTTGAAGAATTTTATCCGATTAGTAATTGAAGAAAATTAATATTTTTAATCGAAGTGTTTTTAAAACGTTATTCAAAGATGAAAAAACATTAAGCTGACTGAAAGGTTCGATTTTAATTTTAAATATGCCCAAATATTTTTGCAAACATTTTTAAAAAATTTAATTAGAATACAAACTTAACAAATAATATGTTATTAAGTTAAGGACAAGATTCTGTTGTTCCACTGGATAGTTATGTTTGTAATGCTATAAGTGTTTTTTTTTGTTCTTTTTTCAAAGTACATTATTTAATATCTGGTAGTACATATCATTATGATTTGAAGTAGCGGAAATCATTAGTTTAATATTATCAATAGACAAGAATTTTCCGAGAAATGTACTAATTTCATCGAACATTTTAACAGGTTTTTTTGTTGTTGTGTTTATTTTTTTCAATGTGTAGTTTTACTTTCGGTAAATGTAAAATTCTTGAAACTGTTTTATATTTTTGAACGGTATTCAGCATTAACTGAACTGTGATACTAAATTGAAATTAAGTAACTGCCAAAGTTAAAAAAAATTCATTCCTCCACTATTTCTTTAACTCTAGTTACTGAAATGCAAATTTGCAATTATAGTCCAAAATAGAATTCTTTGAATATACTTACTGCACAAGGGCTGTTAAATCTAAATGAGCTGTTAGCCTTGTCAGAATTTTGTAACCTGAACCGGAGTTTAGAGAATAAATGCGAAAGTGAAACGAAGTTAAAGCAAAAAATTGCATTTCTGTCTTTGACTGCTAGTCTAGTTAATGGTAAATATTGTGGTTAACTACTGAGCAAAATATTTATTTTTAAGGTTAGAAGTACTTGCTATCTGAGGGCTAATTAAACTTTGTTTGGTTACGTAATCGTGATCTCATTTTTCTAAAATCTACGCATCGATAAACGATGCTTTGTTAAGCAACTGCTACTGGAAGGCATTTTAGGATATCTTCAACCAATACAGATTTAATTTATTTTGTATTGTACGCTATTTAAAGTGGTAATAATCTTCTCGGATATGAATTTCAATTATGTCTCGCCAGAAGCTGCGCGAGGGTTATTGGCGACGAACCTGGTAAATTTGAACTACTAAATAGGACAAAACATGAACTGGATCTCATTCCTCAAACTTTCACACCGCCCTAATTTTGAGCCTCATCAGATTTACGTGCGTCAGACCTTATGCACAATGGGTCTTCAGTGACACTACTAACTGAAATTTAGATTACACGCGGGTGACAGCGTGCGTGTGCTTATACCCAGTAGATTGGGCGAAAAAGATCAACCATGAAGGAGTCAATAACAAATCGAGAGTCCCTCGGCGTGGGATAAGGATAAAGTATTCCCAAGCGAGGCAGCCCAACGAAGCGGAATGTGCCGGTGGAAGATGCGGGGGAAAAAGCAGAAGCAGGAAAGAAGGGGGATTGTGACTTTACACCTAGTCCGAACGCAGTTCGAAACTGTCTGTATTGTTTAAGTGTGTGAAGGAGTTTACAGTGTGTTAGGGGGGCCGGAGCGGATTTCTCCACTTCGTGGTAGAGTATGTATAATTAATCACTGACACTATGTTTTGGCCTGCGACTGATTAAGGTTGATTCAGAGTTTTCAGCCATGAAAACTTGGCTGTCATTGCTTCAAGAATTTTCACGGTGACTGAATTAATGGTTTTATGTATGGCTTTATGAAAAGAAGCTATAAAATCACAGCAAGATATATTGATTAAAATTAGTTACTATTCAAAAGAGTAGTCTTAACACATTTCTTAAAAAAGACTTTGATTGCTTAAGCGAAGCAAATTTTACACACTTTTTTAACCTTCACTTGTATATAACTGACTGTTTGAACTCGAATTTTACGCACTTTAAAGGATCATATTAATTCAGAAACCTGCACACTTGTCAAGGACCGATGACAATACAATAATTTCATAACTATGTTGCATTGCCTGATCAAGAATAACGATTTCCAGATTTGGCAACTAAAAGATTAAGATGTAACCTTGAAGCGAAAACACACACGTTCAGGTTTAATACAGATACAACAAAGAAAAGAAAAGGTGTTCTTTATGTGAAAAAGGTGATGTTTCTGAAAATGGAAATAAAAAAAATGTCTGGGACATATGAAAAAAATTAATCTCTTATTGCTTAACTCAGACATATAGTATGTTTTTCTAAACTCTCTTGTCGGAACTGTGGAATGAAATATCATTCACATTGCTTCATTTTACTAAAACAGTTGAGAAATTATTCTTAGGTAACCGGATTAAATAATTTCTTGCCAATTCTTCGATTCAAATCGTGCACATTTGCATCAAACGCTGATGCAAATTTTTTGAGAGAGAATATTGATCTCTTTTTAGTGAAAAATATCTCTGACTTTGTACTTTTTTTCCCATGAAAAATTTCATTTAGCTCTTACAAATATCCTTCAGATGGCTGATTCACACATTGCAAACCAGGTCATATCGAAGCATTGATAAGATGCCAATATGTATACCTGATTCTAAAAA